>JAMWYP010000189.1:1019024-1053808 GCA_025563575.1 Acacia pycnantha | reverse complement strand
AACCTAGTCAGGAACTAAGTCCTTGGGATAGAAAAAAAGAATATTAAATCTAATCATTAGAGACTATTTCGCAATTGAATCCGATAAGATGAAAACAGAATCGAGTAGTTACCGAATAGGCACGACCTTCTCTGGATGAATCATGGGAATCCTCATCGTTGGGTTAATCACGTAGAGTTTTATTTCGATCACGGGATAAGGAAAATCAGAAACGACGAAATACTGAAGACCTTGCAGAAGAACACGAAGATAAGGTATGAGAGAAAATGAAAACTCGTATTTTGATCCACTCTAATGTTAAAAACGTGAATGAATATGTTTAAGGCAGCTGCCATACTTAAAAATAACCTAAAACGAAATGGGCTCTCATGGTTTTAGCCAAAATGTAAATAAAATATAATCGAAGCAGGAGCGAGCGAGAAAAGAAAGAGCGAAAGAGAAAGGGCCAAAGTGAGAAGAACTAGGTTGTGAAGATTATTTGAGTGTGTTACAGACTTTAATTAAGAGCTTCTGAGCAACTTTTTGTCGATCACATGTAAGCTAAGGACTAACCGGTAACTCTGAATATTTTCTCATATATTTGTGAATTATGTATGATTATATTATGAATAAATATATTTTATAAAAAAATAGACTTCATCATATACACACACATACTCTGTAAATATTCAAGTAGTAATATAATAATATATTATTATAATATAGAATTATTATATATTAATATGTTAGTGATGCAAGCTAAGCTGTTCGAACTCTGTGATGGTATGTTAACCTTGTTATATATATTAATAAAATAATATGTTCAAAATATAATAATATGTGTAAGGCAAGTTTCGTGATCAAACTCATGTGCTGCTTTATATGTTTTTAAACTTACTTTATTCACAAAAATAACTTTAATTATTGTTGTTGAATTATTATTATTATTATTATTATTTTTAAATATGTGATAATATTTGATATAAATAAGCATGATTTAATGCACTTTATTTTTGAAAATATAATTATCATGGTGACTGTATATATAATAGGTTGAAATAAGGAGGAATTCATATGATAAGTTGATTCTTTATGTTACCACTCGATGCACAGTAGATGATACTTGTCAATGCCCCCTATATTCCATATTTTCCTCTGGTCTGGATTGCATTAGAACTGTGGGACATATGACACCTCCGTAGTTGTATTTTTTTAAAGAAGTGGAGAGCCATAGTCCAGACTTAAGCTCTATATCTATGGATGAGTTTCTGTTAGACTATGTGTTAGCCTATAGCTCGAGTCAGCAGTATAAGAATGGACGGTGATATAAGGGAGATTGTATAGTTCACAAAAAGACAATGATGATTAATTGTGTATGAGATACAAATATATATGTAATAAGCTCCTGCTTTTTGTCATATGTGATTTGTTTATGTACGGAAGAAACTTTCAGTAGTTACTGAGGCTGAGACGTGAAATTTCATCCTATATTAACATTTTTCAGGTGAATATTTTAGTAGGGAGTAAGGGAAGAAACTTTTGGAGTGAGCCTTAAAAGCTTTGTACATCTATAGCTCACGTTATGTTATTTTATTTGTCATGACCCTAAAACTTTCACATTATATTTACTACGAAATATTTTAGGAATTTATGTTGGATTTGAAAAATGGATTTTGAGTTGAAATAGTTATGTATTTTGATTATTTGGATGTTAATTAAATATCCTTGTTGGCGATATTTCAAATACTTTGATCAAGTATTTGAGTGTTGGGTTTGGGGTGTTTCAAAAACATTTCACTTTGTCATGATGATCCACAAGATCAAAATATATAACTGATCTCTTCCAATCTGTTGTGCAAGATCTTCATCTCGTGCCACCTAAAAAGTATTAGACACGACCAGCAATACAATTGATTTAGCAACACCAAGAATTCTGGTTAAGTAAAAGAAGCAGTTGATTATAAGGACATCAAGATAGGAATTGATGTCAGCCACTTCTTTCTATATATAACTTTGGATAATGAGGGCCTCTTCATTCTTTTCATGCTCTTTTTCTTCCTGATCTTTCGTCAGTCTCTCCCTCAATAATCCACAGCACAAAATAAGCTCAAATTTTTCAAAGTACTAGTACTTAGCAACAAAAATAGTCAAAACTCAAAAGTATTTTGAGTCCAACAGTTTACAAGGCACTTCTCATGAAATGCTTTGTTTCATGGAGAGTACAGGCAGAAAGATTACTGAAAGATATTGACAACAATCAGCAAATTAATAATACAAGTTATTTGTCAATAACAACTTCACCTTATACTCTTGATCCGGGTGCAATTTCTAATAAAATCACAACAGAAAATAATAATAAGAACCAGAATTAAACTGGAGTCTATAAGAAAAGTGTGACTGATACAACGGTCTTTATGCCCAACGAGTAAGCTAAGAGCTCCAGCCCAACGAGTAAGCTAAGAGCTCCAACAATCAGGGCTCTAATTAAGAAGGAGATCAAATCAAGCTGAATCGACCTTTTTGGGCCATGAAAAAGACATAATCTTTGGATGACTAAAATGTAACAAGTGACAACAATCCCAGTCACAAATTAAAATTTTAAAAAAAAAAAAAAAAACCAATGAGGGTTGAGTCTAGCAGAAAGGATTAGCCCCTCACAATATGATGAACTAAGATTCAAATTTCCATAGGAAAATATGCTCACATTTAGTGGGCGACAGTACTTCAAATAGGATTACCTAGAGGAGACCCATGCTTAGCAAAAAAAAATAATAATAATAATAAATAAATAAAAACTTCAGTGCTGGTAAAAAAAAATAATAACAACTTCAGATTTAGGAACTTTATTTTCGTATTGTCCTCTTACTTTTAAAAATATAGAAATGTGAATTGAAGATAACCACTTCTTTCAAAAACAAAATTATCTAGTAAGAGCTGATAATAAAATATTTTAAATCTAAAATGTTCAAACTGAATTTTGAATCAAAGACCAGCATGCCTCGTACTTGGTTATTTTTAGTGAACCAGGTGTCAAAAATTGGAGTCATTAGGGGTTGGTTAAGGAGCTTCATCGTTAATATACTTCTTCTTTCTCTTACCACGTAAATATCTCAGCACCACCATTGAAGGTATTTCTTCCCATAAAGTTTATGATTAATGATCATCTCTTGAGTTTCTGTAAAGGATGTGAGTTTTAAAGCCATCTCTGAAGTCCTAGAAGGTAGTGCAGTACTAGACAAGGAAGAGAAAAAATTGCTATTTGGAATTTGAGAGTTTGTACCCAACATAAAAGCCAAGGGTTAGTCTCCGGGCTTACTGGAATTTTAAGGAACAGAACCAAATATACGAGGAAAAACGGAAGAATCCATTGTTCTGGTAGAAAAAGGTTGCTGGAGGTCTTTGGGTATGGCGGCGTGTGGACGTCACGCGCTGGTCAGTTCACCGTTGTTCCACCAGGATCCGCTGATCAACATGCTCTAATTCCGTCTAGGGTGGCGGTGAGATAACACGTGTAACACCCCAAATTCCATATTACTTATTGTGTTCGTTGACACGTAGTATTTAGGAAAACGGTGTTGACAAATAAGAGTAAAGCAGAACGGAGATCATGCATTAACATTTGAACAATGAGTAACTGATATAAAGTGCCCAGGCATAATTAAGCTGGTAAATTAAATATTTCCTGAAGGAATATTCATATGATACAATAATACAGAACTTGTATAATTAAAACTCTTACATAATAGCTATACAGTCTTAACCAAGCCTTATCTAGACTTGTGGCTTGAAACCCAATACAGTTAATCAAACCCATTGGCTATGTCGAGTAAAGTCTAGTGGAAGTCTCCTCGTCTTTCACGGTGACTAATGACTAAACCACATAGACCAACCCTTTCTTAGTTTAAGCACACAATGGTTTAAAATAACTTTATTGAATTCATGCCAGAACTAGTCCTATCAGACTTCATTCCGACTCTTGTCTCGGCCAATGCATCCACGACTTCATCCATCGGTGCCTCTTTATGGCTTCCTCTGCTAGTTCGTCTTCAAGCAACCTTCCCTTCGGGATTAAGTGTAACACTTCTTCCTAGTGCACACTTGCTGACTAGTAGTTGGGGGTAAGATTCTGGGGAATCTCAGTAACAAATAATACCAAACAATGCATGCAAGATAAATGCTAATGTATGAAATGCTTGCCTTGCATAGGCTCATGCCGACATAATGATACTTTTGCATGCTCAATGTTTGATACTCATACTCATGGCCATAGCATAATCAAAAACAGAGCTTCAATCATTCAAGTATGTTAAACATAACAAGCAAGCATAGCAATCATACATATACACATAAGCAATAATATCAGCTACATACAAGTAGGGTAAGTCCACCACCTTATAGACTAATGTCTTTCCTTGGTTTTCTTCTTTAAGCAACCATTGGAATTGCTTGAAGTACTTTCCACCGTGTATTTAGTAATATGTTTGTCCTTCGAATCCAACTCCGGACTCCTCGAATATCCTAACATATTACCATCACTACAAAAAACAGCGAATTACCGACGAAATTAGGGACGGAAAAAATTCCGTCGAAAATTACCTATAGACCAACCCTTTCTTAGTTTAAGAACCAAATGGTTTGAAATAACTTTATTGAATTCATGCCATAACTAGTCCTATCAGACTTCATTCTGACTCTTGTCTCGGCCGGTGCATCCACGGCTTCATCCATCAGTGCCTCTTTATGGCTCCCTCTGCTAATTCGTCTTCAAGCAACCTTCCCTTCAGGATTAAGTGTAGCACTTCTTCCTAATACACACCTGCTGACTGGTAGTAGGGGGTGAGATTCTGAGGAATTTCAGTAGCAAATAATACCAAACAATGCATGCAAGATAAATGCTAGTGTATGAAATGCTTGTCTTGCATAGGCTCATGCCAACATAATGATACTTTTGCATGCTCAATGTTTGATACTCATACTCATGGCCATAGCATAATCAAAAACAGAGCTTCAATCATTCAAGTATGTTAAACATAACAAGCAAGCATAGCAATCATACATATACACATAAGCAATAATATCAGCTACATACAAGTAGGGTAAGTCCACTACCTTATAGACTAATGTCTTTCCTTGGTTTTCTTCTTTAAGCAACCATTGGAATTGCTTGAAGTACCTTCCACCGTGTATTTAGTAATATGTCTGTCCTTCGAATCCAACTCCGGACTCCTCGGATATCCTAACATAATACCAGATATCGCTTAGAATAATATACTAAGGGTTATATTCGCCTCCTTTTACCTTTATACCCTCGATGGATTAATTATTCCATTTTTACCCTTACATTTTCTTAAAAACGCAATTTCCAGCATTTTGCCCAGATTTTTCACTAACTTTGCAAAATCATAATTAATTCTAAACAAATCATCTTTGGGTTCTTCAAAATTCCTCATGACCCTTGACATGTATAATTTCAAGGAAAAATATTCCCAGAAGCCAGAACATCACGGATCATTCCCAAGTTTAGCGTTTTCAAACACTGTTCAATTTATATCTCCAGAAAGAAGGCTTAACTTCAAAAATATATAACTCTTCGTGTAGAACTGAAAACATTACATATTTTATATATTTGGAAATCCCTATATGTCTAATTTATTCTTGTAAAATTTCATAATTTTTAAAGCTCATTTTATACATAAAATAATAGCCCCAACGTGATTGACTTAACAGCCCAGTTTTCTGAAAATTTTCACATGAATCTTGATCCATTGATTTCAAAACTTATTCCCTAACATGTTTTCCACCCCATTTTGCATTTTAAAAGAAATGGAGACTTCCAAACATGAAAAGGAATTTTACTCTACCATATTCTAGATTAAAACACCATTTTACTAAGAACTAAAAGCTTAAACTCAAGAACCTTATTACCTTTGGATCTTGAACTCCTTCTTCACCTTGCTCCAAGAACTCTCACTCTCAATTATAAATCAAATGTTTTGAATTGATTTGGTGTGTAGAAAAATGAAGAGGGAACCTTGGCTATTTATAGGAAAAATCTCAAGGTTAAAATAGTAATTCACCAAGTAATCCAAAGTTTCTTCTTTCCTGAAATTGTTGACTTTTCAACTCTAATTAACACAGTTTAATTAGCTTCTCTTGCTTCCCTTTGGCTGGTCGACATGAACCATGAATTGAGGTCTTTGGATGGTTTTATTTGTGGCATTAATCCAATGGCTTAATGGCTTAAGTCTCTAATTGGTTGATTTAATTATCTAAGGATTTAGGCTTAATTACTTAGGATAATATCCTAAAATACTTGGCCTTCAATGCTCCAACAATGCTCAGTCACTATTCTTGACTTTTGGGGCTGATTAAGAAGCTCAATTAATTCCCTAATCAAGTGTTTAAATGCCCACTAATTACATGTGCCATTGCATAACTATTTTGTTAGCTTAACCATGGTAATTAGTGCTTATTTAGACAAATATTATTTCATTCTCTTTGGCATAATTATTTTCAAATATAATTAGCTCTCTTTTAATTTGATTATCCTAATTTGCCTCTAATCATCTTGAAGAATTATGCAACTAATCTCAATTAGTGCAAGCTTATTTTGCCAAAGATAATTGTTAATAGATAACAATTAAACTAAGTGTTTCCCTATTCCCTTTTCTTGTCTTATGAGCATTTAAAATAGTTATTATTTCATTTGATTTTATGTCACATTTTATAGCTCCTAATATGTGGTCTCAATAATCAACTATTGGTTAATTAATTTCAAAGTGAAATTTGGACAAAAATATAATCAATAGATTATATTCCTTTGAGACACATATTCACCTTTGTATTTTGCTAATTTATTTACCAAAATATAATGTTTATAAGAAGAATGAAAATTAGGGTATTACAACACGCACCCTCCTCTGACAAAGTTGGAGGTCGCCTCTCCTTTACTATTTTCCCTCTCTAATCTCTCTCTCTCTCTCTCTCTCTCTCTCTCTCTCTCTCTCGTGTTTCCTTCTCTCTCCCTGCTCTCTATGATCTCGGCTCCTGGCCTGAGAAGCTCGCGACGGCCTGGAACGAGGAAGGCATTGGCAAGAGTGGCGAAGAAGGCGAAGGTGATAGAGCTCGGTCAAAGGTCTGGAGGTTGAGTGAGATTGAGCTCACTGTAAACCTATTATGGACATTCCTCTCTGCCTTCAAACAAAAGGCTTACGCTATGATACCATGATGAGAAATAAGGGAATGAATCCTCTCATTAGTAACTTTCTCCTCATCCCTCAACAATCAATAGACCATTCACTTCACTTAATCTTGGCCATCCACTTTTTTTAATCTTTCAAGGTACGGGTATTAAAAAAAATATTTTAGGATACCAACCCCGATACTAAGAAAATATTTTCATATCCTGAAAAATTATTTTAGGATCTTGTAAAAATATCCTGAAGCATATTTTTAGTACCGTATCCTGAAATGTTTTTTCGAGATCATGAAATATATATTTTTAGTACCAGTCAGTATCATGAAGTATCATTTTGGTATCATTTAGTACCCTGAAATATGTTTTCAAGATCATGAAGTATTTTTTTAGTACTAGTTAGTATCCTAAAATATTTTTTAGTATTCCTCAGTACTCTGAAATTTTTTCAATACCAATCAGTATCTTAAAAAAATTATCCTGAAGTCAGTGGCGGAGTATAGAAGGGACTAGGGGGGCCATGCCCCCCCCCCCCCAAAAAATCAGATTTTTTTAATATAATGAAATTTTTTTTATATCTTTTTTTCCCTTTTTTTATTTTTCATTCCCTTAGCTGAAACATTCACTGCAAATTTCATGATATCTTCTCATTTTATAATTGATATAAGATCCATACTAGAGACAAGTATGATATCTTATACATTAGAATTGTTAAAATACTTTTATTTTAAATCTGAATATTTTAATTAGTTAATGAGTATACATTTGGCCCCCCAAATACATTTGACAAGTATGAATATAAATGGTTTTGAGATGTATTCTTTACTATACTTTTACCCATTTTACACTACACCTGTCGATGAAGTTAATTGGTTTTTCATTCTAAACCTCAGCCTCTTGCCTTCCAATGTTTTGGTGTTCAATTACATGAAGTTTATGGTTGAACCAAAAATTCACAATCACATAAATTAACAAATTAAACCTCAACCTCTTACCTTCCAATATTGTGGTGTATTTTTTTATATTATTTTCTTTTTTTGTTTATATTCTTTTGTTTGTAATGCATTCAAAACTTTTCTTTAAAAAAAAAATTCGGGGGCGTTGCCCCCGAACCCCCATATCTCCCGCCACTATTTGGCCCCCCCATATTTTTGTACCAAGCTCCGCCCCTGCCTGAAGTATATTTTTATTACCAGTCAGTACCCTAAAAAAAATTTTCAAGATCATGAACGATTTTTTCAGTATCCGCACTATCTTAAAATATTAAAAAAAATGGATGGCCAAGATTAAGTGAAATGAATGGTCTAGATTGATTGTTGAGAGATGAGGAGGGATGGGGAGAAACTTGCCAATGAGAGGATCCTCTCCCAAGAAATAGAGAGGAAGAATTCACTCTTATTGATATACTCCTTGTGGTCCTTATTATAAGGACTCAACTAACAATTCTCATAAACAAATAAAAGTAGTTAAAATCAATAAAGTTGTCCTACAATTTAAATAACTTTCAATAGTACCCCTACTAATTTCTCTAAATTCTAATATTATATTAGTTATTACTCTCACCCACTACACTTATTAATTATCGGCATAAATGGAAAAAGATAATTAATACTCTTTGAGAACAAGCAAGTACCTTATAAAAAGGACAAAATAAACTTATTAGTTGGTGTCTTATAATAAGGACCAGAGGGAGCATATCATATGAGAACATTGCTAAGCTATATAGGCCACAAGGAGAACATTCATCAATGAGGCAACAAAGATCAGAGGAGCAATAAGAGGATTACAATCAATCAAATGAAAATCTGAATCTTGCCTAAACTATCTAATCTATAATATAGGGATATGATGAAATGCCATAATCAAGAGATTGGTAATTAATGAATGATTTCCAACATTTTTAATTAAAGAAAAAGAAGAATTTGATATTTCTTTGTTTTTTGGGTGAAGATATTTTTGTTTAATTACTTCTTAATAGGGGACTTTCCCTAGATTTCGCACAAAAAAAAAATAGAGGCAACTGCATGAAAACTTCAGGGTTCCTGATGAAAAACTTGGACACTGTTCTATTTGATGAAAAATTTAATGAACATTCATTTGTAATCTTGTTCTAATCTTGAAGTCTATTATGATGGGGCCATTTCCACTAATTGATGGGATCTTACTAATTACTCCCCCCATTCCTTAATATAAGGCAGATTTAGAGATTTGATCTTAATTTTAAATATAACATGTAGTTTTCTTATATTTGTCAATTTTTTTCTTAATTTACCTTAATTGATACTCCTTGAACAACAATCAGAGAGAGGAGATAACGAGGAAATTAAGAAAGATTACTAGAATGATATGACTAAGAAAATATATGTCATTTAACTTAATTTATTTTTTTAGTCTAATCAAATTAGTAAATATGTCTTATATTAAGAATTAAAAATTAAAGGGACTAGCTACTGTTATAGATGTCAATTCGAATTGATTCGATTATGTCAATTATATAAATGTCTGGAAATTAAAGTTTAAATGTTGTGGCATGGTATATCCTTTTTCTTTCTTCTTTTGGGGCAACTATATGAAGCAGAAAATCAAAAAGCTAATTGAAACAAAATAATCATTTATATAATTCCCTTCCAAAAAGATGAACACGTGACACGCATGTTATAAAAAAGAATATCTTATTTCACCCAAAAAAAACACAGAATATATATATATTATTATGCATGCATGTTGCAGAACTTCTAGGTGTTGAAACTGTTCCTAAAAAGCGAAAAGCTAAAGTCAATCATCTGTCTTTTGAAGTTTGAATACGTATATTCATCTCCTAGACATTGGTCCAGGGTTATCAAGTTATTTGGGAAGTGTAATGAATGGTTCAGATCTTCCCTTGATAACTGTCTGAATAAAATAAATAGCCGTTATAGGAAGGAAAGAGACAGATTGCCAACGTATCCTCACTTTCCTCCTCCCTGCGCCTTCACTTCACTCCACATGCCGACCACTAAACTAACCCTACTCTGTTTTTTGCGATTTTAAAACTGTATCTTCTCTATTAATTATTCTTTATTGTCTTTTCGTTTTCGACTCAGATTCATTCATATTTTTCAACGTTTCGATTTTCTTTTTTCAACGCATGCCAACAGAACCAGATAGAGTAACGGAAGAAACTATTGCTTTCCGATTGACACCTCATTTCACTCTTACTTCATGCATAGCTTCCCCAATTCTTACCCATTTTTTAAATGTTTCCGTCGCTTTCTTCCTCTTTCTCTCGCCATTTATACTGTCGCCATTTATACATGGATTGACGACTGGAAAGGGCCTACAGCCTCTCTGTTCATATGTAGGTGCGAATCGTATCGTAGTTTATGTCCAGAAGGCAAAGGCACAAGGTCATCAACTTTTGGTGATTTCTGACTTTTTGGCTTCTGGCTTTTCTTGAAACTGGTTGAACTAACAGGGGGAGGACTTTATTGAGGCTATTTTTCATTGCTGAGGTAATGTTTCTGTCGGTCTTGAACTCTTACATTTGATTCTATGTTGATCTTGACAATCTGTTCTCTCAGTTATTTAGGTACTGCTATTCCCAATCAGGAGCTTTTCTCTGTATATTTTGTAGAAGTTTATGTTTATCACACAGGCGGTCAAGATTGTAGGGGAAACGCAACTGTTATGAAATTTGTCATCTTTTCTTTCTTTATTCGATTAGCTCTGAAAATGTTTGCCTTAGATCTCCAGTTGGGTTTGGACTAACTGGTGAGAAGTAGAAAAAATTCCATTTGGTTTAAAAAGCTGGTTTATGGTCTGGCATCCGATAATACGATGGGAGAAAGAGTGGTCCGTATGAGAAACTTCAACAGCTCTCAAATTAGTAGTTATCAAGTTATAATCTTTTTTGCTCTTTCTACGACTCTACCTCCTTGGTGCAGCACTAAAGTTGCTGCCATGTGACCTAAACATTATGGGTTCAAATCCTAGAAATATCTCTCTAATCGTGGGGGGTAAAACTGCGTACATCTATCCTTCCCCAAACTCATGACCTGATGTCACGGGTTCAAATCCTAGAACAATCTCTCTGATTGTGAGGTAAGGTTGCGTATATTTACCCTTCTTCAAATCGCACCTGGTGATAACCTTGTGCACTGGGCTGCCCTACGACTCTACCTACACTATACCTATATTCTTCATCCTATGGGGGAATGTAAGCTTTTAGCTGGCAGCATAATGCTCTTTATATTTTTAATTATGTTCTTCATTTATTTTACAGGAGGTAGCCTGTTATTTGTAAGTTGAGGTGTGGTTATGGCAACGCTTGGAGATATAGGAGTTGCAGCAGCTATAAACATCCTTACCGCATTTGCATTTTTTCTGGCATTTGCCATACTTCGAATTCAGCCTATAAACGATAGGGTGTACTTTCCAAAATGGTATCTGCGGGGTCTAAGGAGCAGTCCGTTGAGTGCTGGAGTTTTTGTGAACAAGTTTGTGAATGTGGACTTCAGGTCATACATAAAGTTTCTGAACTGGATGCCTGCAGCATTGGAAATGCCAGAACCTGAATTAATTCATCATGCTGGGTTGGATTCTGCTGTTTACTTGCGGATCTATTTGCTTGGGTATGCTCTGCTATGTGTTAAGCATATGTTGTCGGATATTTCACATAATACTAAATTATTTTTGCCATGTAATCTCAAGATAGTTGACGTTTAACTTTTTTCCCAACATCTGAATGTATTTATCAGTTATTGTAAGGCTGTGCTACTTTTTAGTTGAAGCTTATGGAATTATTAAGAATGTGAAGTAACTTGATTACCACAGATCACTTATACATAAGCTTTATACTTGTATTTCAACTTTTTTTTTTTTTTTTTAATTGAGGTGCAGGATAAAAATTTTTGTCCCCATTGCATTCCTAGCATTTGCTGTCATGATGCCTGTCAATTGGACCAGTGGAAGCTTGCAGGGTTCAAAGTTGACTTACAGCAACATAGATATGCTTTCCATTTCAAATATTCCACTTAAATCAGATAGGTATGCAATCTTCTTTCTTTTTTCCCTTAGTTGTCAGGTTTTATTCATTTTTACTTCTCTTTTTGTCCTTTTGCATATTCTGTCATCTATTATGCATTTTTTATTAACAGAAATTCTGGGTGTAATTGTTTAAAATAATTAAAATTTCAAATTACATCCGCACGATATTTGTCTTGGTGTTGCTAAAACTACTGTTTAATAGTTACTTGCAATGACTATGCTAGTCCAAACTCCAAAACAAGGTATCACAGCTTTCCAGCTGTATAACTTGATGATTCTCTGCTTGATGTGCTTTTTGTTGCTCTTTATCTCCATCCATATCAGCATTTTCTTCTTTCAATGACTATGTTACATGTTTTACAGATTTTGGACCCATTTGGTAATGGCTTATGCTTTTACCTTTTGGACATGCTATATCTTAAAAAGGGAGTATCAAATAGTTGCTTCCATGAGATTGCATTTCGTTGCTTCAGAACATCGCCGTCCTGACCAATTCACTGTAAGAATAAGTTTTATCATGGTAACACAGTGGTGGGATCTTGTGGCAGGGCTGTTTTGTAGAATTATTAAATTCCTCTTAACAAACAAAAGAGCAACTATGTAGAAAAAGAATACAAGTGATGAGAAAAACCAACTCTTCATCACAACATTGTTGCCCCGCAATGAGGCTGTAACTTGTAGTATTGTTAAATTCCTTCTAACAAAAAAAGGTTTAACCCATGTGGTTAAAGAAATAAGTGTAGGAATAAGTTCAGTAATGTTAGCACACTGGTATGGTCTTGTGAGTTGTGATGGGGCTGTATACTGTAGCATCGTTAAATTCCTTTTAGCAAACAGAGGTGTAACCCATGTGGTCAAACAAAGTGATTTAGAAAACAAGTACTTCGCTCACTCCTCGACACAAACAAATAATTTAAAGAAGAAAAGGTAGATGTGGCCAAAAAAAAGATTCAAACCGCGTGCCAATTTTTTCTGGATAAATCTTGTAACTCTTATGAAGTTATGAATATTTGAATTGAGTTGTTTCAGGTAATAATCACATTGTGCTTTCTCACCATTAAAATATGTATAGGATACTTTTATATTAGGTTAATAAATTTATGTATTGTCTTCAATAGTCAAATGATAATTCAAAACTATCAACTATGGCTAAGATTCACTTTGTTGTATGTGGATATACACCTGCTGTACAGAAGTTTCAATTCTCTTAAATGACTTTTTGGACCATGTGTTCCTTTACAAAACCGATTTATCTTATACAGGTGCTTGTTAGGAATGTGCCACCAGACCCTGACGAACCAATTAGTGAGCTTGTGGAGCATTTTTTCTTGGTCAACCATCCAGATCATTATCTGACTCATCAGGTTTGATCATTTTGATTATAACCACATTTATATGTTTTCTATTTTAGGACTCGCCACAAGTTTCCATATATTGTGAACCTTTTTGTTATGAATCAAATTTTGAATCCCTATAGTTGCAAAACTATCAAATCCAAGGGAATAACATCGTTAGTGAGAGATGTAGGGGACTGTAGCTTAAGATCACCTGAGAAAGGTATTTAGTGAAACAAAGTTTGAGGATAACCCAAGCATAGATTTGGTTTGACCCAAAATTCAATGGTAGAATTGCATAGATTTATGCTCACTTTGTATTTTTTTTGGTTTTTTCAGGTTGTTTACAATGCAAAAAAACTTTCTAGCCTAGTGTCTCAGAAGAAAAGTAAACAGAATTGGCTTGACTACTATAATCTTAAATATTCTAGAAATCAAACCAAAAGGCCATCAAAGAAGGTATTCCATTTTCAAATAGTCTGATTTATACTATTTTTCATTTTGAAGTTGGGTTTTAGCATTAGCTTTCTTTTGCCAATTTTGTTAAAGAAGTATTCCATTTTCACCTCAACGTGCATTATTCAAATTCGTGGTAGCTAAGATTGTCTTAGCAGACTGGTTTTATAGGTCTTTGGGGCAGCAAAGTGGATGCTATTGACTTTTATACTTCTGAAGTTGCACGACTATCAGAAGAAGTAAGTAAAGATCCCTTTTCTTTTATATCCTCTAACTGCAATTGTACTACATAAAATACTCAGGATTATGTGTAGATTTCACTAAACCCCAAGAGATTTAGTATAATTTTCTGCACTTATCGGTCTGTTTATTTACTGTAATTGAAGGGAAAAAAAGGTTCCCAACAGAACCCCATTGAAGTGAAAATAAAAGTATGATTGTAGTTTTGATTTGTTTGATTGCATAGGACAGAAGTTTGCTGTCATGTTTAATATTTAGATCTATGGTTATGCCATCATGATACATATTTCTAAAATGGTCTTTTGAACATAGGAAACGAAATATCTGTTTAGTGAGTGTTTTGGATTATTTCTGGGGACAGAAACTTGTTGAAATTCTCGTTACTCCAAGAACTATTCATTTAGTTTGACATTTCTGTAACTTTTCAGATAGCTTTGGAGAAAGACAAGATCACCAAAGATTCAAAATATATAATGCCAGCAGCATTTGTTTCATTCCAAACTCGATGGGGTGCAGCAGTTTGTGCACAAACACAACAGTGTAGAAATCCAACTATATGGTTGACAGAGTGGGCTCCAGAGCCTCGTGATGTGTACTGGGATAACATGGCAGTACCATACGTTTCACTCTCAATAAGGAGGCTTATAATTGCTGTTGCTTTCTTCTTTCTTACTTTCTTCTTCATGATTCCCATTGCATTTGTGCAATCACTTGCTAATATAGAAGGCATTGAAAAAGCAGTTCCTTTCTTGAAGCCCATCATAGAAGTGTAAGCAATTTTCTTTTGTTCATTACTTCTATGCCATCTTCCTTTTTCCACCCTGTTTTGCGTTGTTGCATTCTTCACTTTTAGTTGTCCATAACTCCATAAACCAAATTTATCAAATACTATTCTGGTAACATTCTACTAATTTCATTCTTGTGATTTAGAGTGATAATTGTTGCAATAAAGTATTTTGCAGTGTTAAATACTTTTTGAGGAAAACCCTATTTGTGTAAAAAAGAAAAAAGAAAAAAAAAAAAGAAAGAAAGATGCATTTTCAATTTGGTTTTCCACAAATGTTTTCTTTCAATTTAGTCCCTTTATCCCCCTAGTGGGATGAGGCCTATTGTTGTTGTAATCCCTTGATCCCTAAAATTCTTACGTCAGCCTTTCTATCCCATTTCTATTGCTAATAGTGACTCTTAACTCACCTCAGATTTGGCATCCAAGTGAACAAAGTATGACATTTGGATTTAAATATTGGGTAGAGATTAGAAGAAATACAGGAGTTTTAGTGATTGAGGGGCTACAGGGAAATAACGTGTGATGGATCTAAATAACTTTGTCTTCTACTTGTTGTAGTCTTTATTATAAATTAAAATTTTGACACTCTGCTAGTGTTAATTATTGGACTGTATAATAATAAATGGGATGGAATGTGAAAGTCTTGCAGAAAAACCTAATGTTCAAATCTTACAGGGTCCATAGTGGAACTGGAAATTAATCTCATCTCTTATTTTCCATGCAGGAAAGTCATTAAATCTTTCATACAAGGGTTCCTTCCTGGGATTGCTTTGAAGATATTTCTCATTTTTTTACCTTCAATATTGATGTTAATGTCCAAGTTTGAAGGATTTATAAGCCTGTCTACTCTAGAAAGGAGATCAGCCACAAGATATTACATTTTTCAATTCATCAACGTATTTCTGGGGAGCATTATAGCTGGGACTGCATTCCAACAACTAGATGAATTCATCCATCAGTCTGCAAATGAGTATGTCTTTCTCTTCAATGCAGCATTTCTTTTTTCTTTTTCTGAAAATCAATGCATCGTTTTTAATTATAACTCAACTTTTCTAGAATTATCAAAACGCCATGTTTTACATCATTTAGACTCTGTTTGGATTAGGATTAGGAAGAGTGCTTATACAACATTTTGATGGCGACATAAGTAGTTAAAAGTCAAATTACTATTGTCCCAAGTCACTTCACATGCATTGTTCTCTGAATGACTAAAATGTGCCTATCAATCTTTGGATGACTAAATTGAAATAAGGCGCATCTTTGGAGGACCAATACTCAGAATATCCTATTTTCTTTGTAATGATAATAAGTTGTGTTGTGTTTGCAGTATCCCAAAAACAATTGGCGTCTCAATTCCAATGAAAGCAACTTTCTTCATAACTTACATAATGGTTGATGGGTGGGCTGGATGTGCTGCTGAGATTCTTAGATTGAAGCCTTTGATATTCTATCATTTACAAAATTTCATTCTAGTTAAGACAGAAAAGGATCGAATAGAAGCAATGGATCCAGGAACTCTTGGCTTCAATAGCGGTGAACCTCAAATACAACTTTATTTCTTGCTTGGCCTTGTTTATGCAGTGGTCACACCAATTCTACTTCCATTCATTGTAGTTTTCTTTGGCTTGGCATATGTTGTCTATCGTCATCAGGTAAAAATTACATTTAAGATATTCTGTTTTGATGCTCTTGGTCACCATTTTCACACGCTTTCTGCCATAGGCTAAAATTAGCTAAAGATTCCTTGCCCATCTTGCAGCTTGAGAGTTGAGACTACAATATAAAGTTGATTCTTCCTGACTTGATAGTGTTGCTTTTATCTCAAAAGATGTTGTAAAAGGGAACTACTATGAAATTCTGATTTTTTTTTCAAGAAAACTCATTTTGGTTCAATTAGTTTTCTTACAACATCAAGAGGTTGTACCCAATGCATGAAGTTGAATGGTTGTGTTGTGCAGATTATAAATGTGTACAATCAAGAGTATGAAAGTGCTGCAGCCTTCTGGCCTGATGTTCATGGGCGTATAGTGGTTGCATTAGTTGTGTCACAGCTGCTCTTAATGGGATTGTTGAGTACAAAAGAAGCTGCTCACTTAACACCGTTTCTCATCGCACTCCCAGTTTTGACCATATGGTTTCATAGGTATTGCAAGGGCCGCCATGAACCTGCCTTCAAAAAATATCCATTACAGGTTTGTCAGATATTGCAATTGTCATGCTGGTTTTTCTTCTCTGTAATTCGGGTTTGCTTCAAAAAGTAGGCCCAGTCTCGTGGATTCCCTGACTTTATTTTTTGTAGAAATCAATTAGGATTTGAATTGCAAATAGATCTCTAGAAGTTTGATAACGAACTTTAAATTTTTAAAATTTGAGCAAATAATTTTTCTTTACCAACAGATTGCGCTGTATTAGGAATGAATCCCCTGATAAATTTTTTTTCTTGAGCAAATAATCTGCATAAACTAACTGATAAGTACTTGAAGTTTGAATGCTGACTGGTCACACCTTGCTAATGAAAAATGCTAATTGAAAGTAGAGAATTAATTCTCAAGTTTTGAAGGTTGGAATATATTTTGCTCATGATCTAAAAGTAGAGGACGGTTATGTGCAATTCAACTCAACCCTTTGAAAATGGCTTAAACATCTCTTGGTCGCTCCAGTTATGGAAATAATTTCAGTTACTGATATAGATGCTAAACTTTAAACATGTTTAGTGTGGCATAAATAGATATTTTAAGTGATGAAACAAAATTACATTGTTTTTAAAAAAATATAGTCCATGGCCTGTTGTATATTTCAACCTTCTTCACCAGTGTTGATCCTTGTGCTTATGCTTGTTTCACCATTGCATATTCAGGAAGCAATGATGAAGGATACATTGGAGAAAGCAAGAGAGCCAAACCTGAATTTGAAAGAGTTCCTCCAGAGTGCATACATCCACCCAGTTTTTAAGGGTGGCGATGATAGCGACGATGATGAAATGATGGAAGAATGGGTGCAGGAGCCTGAGCTGGTCCAAACCAAGCGTCGATCTCGGCATAACACACCACTGGCCAGCAAACAAAGCTGTTCTTCATCCTCGTCACGGGACTAATTTGTAGGTCAACTTCGGGGACATAGCCAGCAAGAAAGGGTTTGACTAAAGATCATCAAGTTCTTTTGATGTCTTTCGAAAGGCCGTTTTAGGTACATGCTAATGTAAGTACAGAAGAACTTGAAGGACAAGAAAGAAAAGCCTAGCAAATTAACTTTGGTTGGTAGGAAAATGTTTTTATTTTCAATCTAGCTTTCCTCAAGGCAGACTAGAAAACGAGATAAACCGGACCTGGCTTTGGTCCTTTCCTGCTCTCTTTTGCGTCAAAACGGCACCGTTTCGACCCAAAAGGAGGGTAGCTGTAAAAAAAAAATTCATGATACTGACTAAAAAAATATTTTAGGATACTGGTACTAAAAAGATACTTCATAATTTTGAAAAATTATTCTAGGATCCTAAAAAAATATTTTAGGGTATTGACTGGTACTAAAAAAAATACTTGAGGATACTAATTGATACTAAAAAAATACTTCATAATCTTAAAAAATTATTTTAAAATCTTAAAAAAATATTTCAGGTATTGACTGATATTAAAAGGAGACTTCAAGATACATAATGGTACTAAAAAAAATACTTCATGATCTTAAAAAATTATTTTAGAATCTTAAAAAAATATTTCAGGTATTGACTGATATTAAAAGGAGACTTCAAGATACAGAATGATACTAAAAAAAATACTTCATGATCTTGAAAAATTAGTTTAGGATCTTGAAAAAATATTTCAGAATACTGATACTTCAATATCCTAAATAATTTTTCAAGATTATAAAGTATTTTTTTTAATATTGTTCAGTATCCTAAAGTACCTTTTTAGTATCAGTAAATATCAAAAAAAAAAAAAAAAAGGCATAGCTGCCCTTCTTTGCTCTAATACGAGCTGTTTTGACTCAAAGGAGGGCAGCTCCGTTCTAGAGTAAAAGAGGGCAACGGACGGGAGGAAGAAAACCAAAGCTGGCGGGTCCAGATAAACCATATTCAAAAGCCAACGTCATTAGGAAAAGGATTTTATTGGCAGAAAAATAATAACAATAAAAATAATAATAAGAGGAGGATTTTTTTTTTTTTTTGATATAAAGAGGAGGATTTTTTGTTTGACGCAATCAAAGAAATGGTCTACCTAGCCCGCCTAATGGATTAATGTTGACTTGTGGACAAGGAAGTTGTCAACAAAATGGTAAAAGTATAGTTTTAATTTCTTAACTCTATAAAAGGTTTTAATTTTATAAGATTTTAATTTATATATAATAAAAAAAAAGACATATTTTTTAGGGAGGATCGCACTTAGGTTCCAATAACCAGGAAATAAAAAAGTCCTAGTATATAGAATCTCAATGATATAGATTCTAATTGTGAAATTACATTCTTACTCTTAGTAATTGATAGTTGAAGTTAGTTTGCCTGTAAGTATATGTGCCTATTTTGACAAGTTTATGTGCATATATTAGCAAGTATATATGCTTCTTTTAACAAATTTATGTGCTTATATTGACAAATATATGTGCCTCTTTTGACAAATGCATGTACCTATACTGACAAGTTCATCTATGTTAACTAATGCTATTTTCTCAGTTCCATTGACAAGTGTATATTTCTATATCAATAAATCATAAAGTGACTACTAACAAACTCATCTATGTTAGCTAATGTTTTTTTACAATACAATTTAAAACAGTTCTCGTTGACAAGTATATGTTCTTATATTGATAAGTCATAGAGTAACAATTGACAAACCCACCTATATTGACCATTGTCATTTTTTCAATACTATTTAAAATCCCTCTCGTTAACAAGTATATGTGCGTATATTCACTAATCATAAAGTGATTACTGACAAGCTCTTTTTTTCTCTTATCTGCTTTTTAATTAATGGGGTAATAAGGTAATTTCACATTTAAAATCTATATCACTGCAATCGTTAGGGAATTTTTAAATAGGAGAATCTACACACAGATTTTTTTTTTTTTTTTAATATTTTTCCAGTCTTTGGAACCTGACTACAATTTTTCCTATTTTTAATCTTTTAGCATAAACACTGTTGGTATCAAATGACTTTTTGCAATATTCATTAATATATTGCAGATAATACTTTATGCATTAGCATTTGACTTTTGTTAACATTAAAACTTCAACGACAACACTTTTTATGAATGTCCGTTAAAGATAGAGGATCGAAAAGATATTTTTTAAAGTTAAGTGACTAGACTAAAACTTTGTATACAATTAAAGAGTTAAAAGCTATAATTTTGCTGCTATTCTATGAGCTAACATCAACACTAAGAGTACGCTGTGGAATAAATAGATCAGCATGTACCTGTCTGGTGTCATTATTAAAAATTTGAGGAATTCTATATCGAATGTGATATTAATATTAAATCCTTTCTTAATAGTAATATATATATATATATATATATATATATATATATATATATATATATATATATATATATATATATATATAATGGTGACAAGTGTGCAACCACTCCGGGTGGCAATGACGACCCTCCCAACAGTGGTAGCTCCATACAAGGCAGATTACGAGTGGTTTTACCGCAGCTCGAACCCTAGACCTCTTAAGGGAATCCAGCGCCACATTCCGCTGGACCAACCACATGTTGGTAAAAATATATATATGGTCAACCACCTGTGAAGGAAGAGTTAGACCACCCGTCTTTAACCAGCCCATAAGAAGGGGTAGAGGTCTATACAGGGGAAAGAAATGGAGTAATAGTGATATATACTCTAAGGAAGAGGGTTCAAGCTCTAGTGAATTGAAGCTCTAGAAACATACAAGGTAGCACAAGAATTTAGATTTTGTTACGAACTCTAGGGCTTCTCATGTTAAGATAGAATATGATCTAAATCCTCACCCAATGTTACAGGAATACAGAGGGGATATATCATACCAAGAAAATGGAGCTGTTTAGATTATCCACTAGGGAAATTATCTAGCAACCTATTGAGAATCAAGTGATAAGTAAGCCCACTTAGAGCCGGAACCTTAGGAACCTCAAAAGCTGGTTGGACCTTATAAACTGCTAGCTCATTCTCTAGACCCCACACAAACAGTTGACATCTACCCGACATTGGTATCACCTAAGAAGAAATGAGACTTTGCCCTGCCCTTGGATTTAGGTGAGCCCAACCCCTTTCCTAAATTTTTTATATAAAAAAAATCATAATAATAAATAAAGGTCTCGTGAGAATTTATTTCAACAATTCGGATACTATATCGATAAGTCCTAAAAGGACAACACAAAGTTCACCATGCAAACCGTTTCCATTATGAGAAGACAAGAGACATCTGCCACGATGATCCATGATAATCCTACCTCAACCTTTTTTCCCCAGTATTTACGTGCACTATTTTCCAATTAACCAAAAGAGTAGTAATGTCAGTTAAAATAATCTACGCATATAATCCTCATATTTCCTACTATTATCAAGTGTATGTAAGCTCATATAGAAACGGAAAGTCGGGAGCAATGTCCCTCCATGGATACAATTTCATGACCACAAAACTCCAATAAATAAATAAATAAAAACCTGCAAATGCTGATATATTTTGACATGTCGAGATTGGTCCCCTAATTATGAATCTTTGTTACTGGTTTCTCAAACGTGAGGCAAACACACACATTGCTTCAATTGAACGCCAATAAACGATACCCGATGTTTGTGGAAATATGTTAAATATGAAGGCACATCTGGAAGGCGGATTGCTATTTTGAAATACCTCATTGTATCAATTCCTCTTCTATGATCTCTCGCTCTCTCTGTGCTGCGTTTCGAACAGGCGACGCTGTGGCTGAGATTATCTCTCCACGCCAGCAGGCCTCTCGAGACGCAAGCAGGCGGATTGCTTTTTGAAAGCAAATGATATCTCCATTTTCTAGCTGCAATAGGGAAATCACATCACTATAGCACAACAAAGAAATCAACTCGGAGTGAAGAAATTTCTTTACCTGATTTCCGCTATATGAGAGTTTCATGTCAATGGGTTCACACATGACACGTGGTTCAAACTTAATTTCCTGCACAAAAACAGACAGGAAATGTCAACTCCAAGACCAAGTGAACAATGTCAAAATTCTTCATGAACTGCCGAAACTGTGTCATTCAAGGTTTGCCTAACCCTTGCTGAGCTACATCTGATAAAAATGAGGAAAAAACGCAAACCAACCTCAAACAGTGCAATCTCTTCGTCAGGATGATAACCAGCCATTTCATTTAATTTTTTTAAGATCTCTAATGGATTACCGCTACCCTTCACAAAGAGCCTTCCGACATATCTGCCACCATAAAAAATAGATTTAACTTCAGTAGGATCCTAGGACTTACACAATAAAGGCAAATCAACAAAATTATCCAATACCTCAGCTCCTCTTTCTCAGGATCATATAGCTTGAAGAAGAGTAATATATCATCCTTTGTCTTCTCTGGTGGTGCAATGGGACGTAAATCCTACAAAATAATGCAAAATGTCAACAATGCCATGTTTTATGCAATCACCTATAAAGCAGCATCCATAAATATAAATATTATTACCGGCCCCAGCTCCACTTCCAAAAACAACTTTAGCTCTGCATTGTGAACTTTGTTTGAAACTTTTCTCAATTGCCAAACCTGCAAAATGATGAAGATGGTAGAGATCAAGTACAGACTCAGATTCATGGCAAAATACTAATAGCAGACAGACAATTATTAATAGAAAATAACTGCTGTTACAGAACAAAAACACAGCAGAGGTTCCAAAATAGTATAAATAATAAAACTTATAATTCTATTAAATAACAGCCAACAAAAAATGGTAAGGGTATGCAGAAAACAGCACTAGGTGAAATAACGGTAAGTCCAGCCTCATGCATGAAATCTAAGATGTGTTTATAGTCAGCAAAATTATAAACATAACAATTTTCAGAAATAAGAACATGAAACAGTACAAAGAAGAATAAGCTTCTGTAAAAAATCAGTTTTCTTTTTTTCTTTTTTGGATAAACAGGGTACTATCATTTGCTTACACCAAGAAACTCAGCAGTAATTAGAGAATGAAAAAAATATCAGGCTCGTTATAGCCAACACCAAAAGAAAGTAAGGAAATGAAGGGGAAATAACCAAAAAAACTTGGTCAGAAAATTACAGATTGGATCTCCTCAAGGCGTGTCACTGGCCTATGAGGACGGTAAGTATGGTTTTGACGCTTTGCCCAAAGCCAAAAGCGCATAAATTGCACCGGGATGCCAAACTCTTTTGCAACCTCATCCTGCATTTCATAAATCAACCAAAAAACAATCAATTACAGAAAAAGTCAACCACAGAATCATAAGAATTCAAGCTTTCATCATTAACATCATAAGTCTACCACTAAAATGCTCATAAAAAAAAAAAAACTAACAGCAAAGTTTGATACAATAAACTATAATCAATAATCTGAAAGAACTCTATTCTGTAAAAAATGAGTGAAGGAAAAAATAGCTCCAGGCAACATCAAAATCTATTTGAATGTTTCTACCCTCCCTTAAAACAGCTTTTAATATTTCTCATTGCTGGTGATCAAGAAACTTGGCCACGAGGCCCAGTAATTAACGGCATATATTTTTATTTATTCCATGCTTATGTTATCCTGCTAATATGGGACTTTTTCGTTCAGATTCATGGTCTTGTGCTTGGGCCTCAAATAAATTATAATTATGCTGTAAACACTTACAAATAACAATTTGTATTGCAATTTGATAGCTATGCAGAATACTAACATTTTTCTCAATACAATTTTCTTCCAGGAATGCAACAGTCTTGGAAAAAATAAAACCACAGAAGACCAGACTAAGCAGTTAGCAGAGCATGTTATGGAAGAAACAAAACAAGTTAACACACTGTCATGTTAGACAGTTCTTGAAGAAACGCAAAAGGATGGTAGATTGTCGTACCTTGAAATGGATAAAAGGCATCTGGTTTTTGACATGAAAACATTTCACTTTGTCATGATCTACAAGATCAAAATATATATCTTTTCCAATTTGTCGTGCAAAATCTTCATCTCGTGCCACCTAAAATGTATTATACACGACCAGCAATACAATTGATTTAGCAACACCAAGAATTCTGGTTAACTAAAAGAACCAGTTGATTATAAGAAAATCAAGATAGGAATTGATGATAACCTTTATAATGGTGTAAAGGTGAGCCTCTTCTTTCTTTTTTTGGATCACGTAAGCCTCTTCATTGTTTTCATGCTCTTTTTCTTCCTGATCTTTCGTCAGTCTCTCCTTCAATAATTCACAGCACAAAATAAGCTCAAATTTTCCAAAGTATATAGCAACAAAAATAGTCAAAACTCAAAAGTATAGGAGAACTATAACTAGGCTCAATTTTGAGTCCAACCGTTTACAAGGCACTTCTCATGAAATGCTCTCTCTCATGGAGAGTACAGGCAGAAAGATACGGACAACAATCAGCAAACTAATAGTACAAGTTATTTGTCAATAGCAACTTCACCTTATACTCTTGATCCAAGGGGCGCTATTTCTAATAAAATCTAAGAACCGGAATTTTTTTTTTCTTATATAAAATTTTAGGGAAGGGGTTGGACTCACCCACAATTCAAGGGCAGGGCGCTTAGCGCCCAGTCCACAGGGCATACTGGGCCAAAGAGTACACATGCCTCTACCTCTGCCTAGTGTTTCCACTGCTTCGTAGACCTCTAGGATGTTTCCCCCAGTGCCTTGACCAACTTCAGGATCGAATCCCCTCCCTTTTGATGAGAAAGTCTGACCCCTTCACTAGTTGAACTCAAGGACAAGGGTTAAGAACTGGAATTAAACTAGAGTCTATAAGAAAAGTGTGACTGATCCAATGGGCTTTATGCCCAATGAGTTAGAACTTCAACAAACAGGGCTCTAACATGGAGATCAAATCGAGGTGAATCGACCTTTTTGGGCCATGAAAAAGACATAATCTTAGGATGACTGAAATGTGACAACAATCCCAATCACAAATTAAAATTAAAAAACCAACGAGAGTCTAGCGGAACCTTCACAACATGGTAAACTAAAGTTCGAATAGGGAGGGGTGCCACAAAGGAGGAGACCCATGCTTAGCAAAAAATTTAAAATTAAAAACTTCAGTGGTAAGATAATAATAACTTCAGATTTAGTAACTTTATTTTATTGTTGTCCTCTTACTTTCAAAAATATAGAAATGTGAATTGAAGATAACCACTTCTTTTAAAAATAAAATTATCAAGTACGAGCTGATAATAAAATATTTTAAGTCTAAAATGCCCAAACTGAATTTTGAATCGAAGACCAGCATGCCCCGTGATCATACCCTCTATTTTTCTCCCAGTAAAAAACAATATCATTTCAAAGAAAATAACTGTACATCAAATTGCCACCCAATATTTACTCAATTTGAAACAAGGTGAGCATTTTCAGGACCAAAACTCAGTAGCCTCTATTTTCTTCGTAATATTTAATATCTGTCCAGGTAGCGCAACACTGAGAATCGCAAATAAAATGCAGCAAATAAACAATGAAATAAGTAATAATGCCAAAAGAAATTATCAAGCCAGCCGAATAGCAACACAGACTGAAAAAAAGCTACAGCATAAAGCATCTGATCGAATAACCTGTTGACGATGACAAAAGGACGGAGACGGTGCCGTCATTTGAGCGTCGGAACCCGAACCAGAGACTCCGATGGCCTGGGCGTGGAGCAAACTATCCACACTCCTAGTCAAGGAATTCATCTCACACCGCATACCTTCAAGAGAAGACTCCAAGCTGTCTAATCGAGCATTAATCGCACGCTGGTCTATCAAATAAGCAACACGGCTAATGCCCGCCTCAACATTCAGTGAACTAGTGTGTTCGGCCATCGGAGGTCACTGAAAGCACCAAATTGTGAGGGTTGAGCAAATAAACAGTGAAATGCTAAACAAACACAAACTGAGCAAAAGCTTCAGCGTATACAAAGTACAAACGCACATAATGTTCACAGCGCCCAGAAATATACGCGCGCCGAAGGACGATGCCCAATCCCCGCAACGTAAACTTTCTTCTTATATTGCCTTGTGGATTAAGCAAACCGGGGGAAGTGGAAACTAAGGACCATTTGGTTTATGGAACTCACGATCAGTTACACATAACCAGCAGCGTACCCAAGATTTTAGGATTGTGGTTACACAATTAGTGGTGGAATTGCTGCCTCCTAAAATTTTTTTTAAGGAAAGTTTTAAACGCATTAAAAAACAAAAGAATATAGGGAAAATCATTTTCAGGCCCTTTTAGCACTAACAATCTCAAAAAAGACCCCAAGATTCTGATAATCCCAAAAAAGGCCCAAAGGCATTTTCTGGGATTTTCAAAATCTTGGATGAGTTGTCAACGGGGCTAATATAGTTGTTAACGGGGTACTGATATAGTTGTTAAAAGTACTGATTTAGTTGTAAGCAAAGTGTTGTGAACGGGGCTGATTTAGTTGTTAAAACCTACTCGTTAACAACTATATCAGCCCCGTTGACAACTCACCAAAAAATAAAATCGAGAAAAGGCCACAGGACCTTTTAGGGATTGTCAATTGGGGTCTTTTTGGGATTGTTAGTGTTAAAAGGGCCCTGAAATGGATTTTCCTAAGAATATATACAATAAAAGAAAAGAAAACTTCAACTTAACATAGAAAAATAATAATTAAGAGTCAACTAAACTATTACAACAGAACAATTACAATAAATGGAAGGTGGGGACAGAGCAATGCATCAAAGCATAACAAAATCAGTAGGCATTTACCAATGAACAACAAAGAAATCAAGTAATAATTGACAATCATGTATTTCCCAGATGCACCCTACCAAGCTATATGAGAAGGTTGACAAATCAACTCTAATCAATTTAGAAAGTAATCAGCAAGTAATCCAAAACAAGATAAATTAACATTGGGAAGTTGATAATTGATTTCAAAGAGCAGAAATCAAGAGTGAACAACAGCTAATTGATTGAGAGCAGAAATCAGAAATCAGAAATCAAGGGTGAACGACAGAGCAGGGGAAGCAGTGCAAAAATCAGACTATGCAATTCTTAAAGGTGCTACTCTCAAGAAACGGAAAAATCATGGATCAAGATTATGCAACTTTTGAGTTGTAGCCATAAATATTGGCAACGAGTAGAGGCCAAAGAGTTTATGACAAAAACAAAACGTGCTACTCTCAAGAAACGGAAAACTCCTAAGAAACTTTACAATAAGATCATCCAAAACCTCTTGAACTCACCGTATCAGAAAATCAAAATCAAGCATAAATACAATAAAATAAAAAACATGACAAGAAATGGAAACCCCACACAGAAACTTCAGAATCAGACCTGTCAACTACTTGAACACTGTTTCAATTGCCACAAAATCACAGAAAAAATGCAAAACCGATCACAGATGCAATACATTTAAGAAATTAACTCTTGACGGAGAAACAAATTACTTACGGGGTCGAGAATGGAGAGCTGAACGACAGAGCAGGGGAAGCGAACAAGCGGTGGATTTGGAATGGAGAGTGATGGCGGCAGCAGCGAACGGGGAAAAGGGTGACGGTGAACGGAGGGAAAGTTTGGGAGACGAGATTTGGAGAGCAGCGGTGAACTTGAGCGAGGGTTGAGGGTTGACGAGCGAGGGTTGAGAGCAGATTTGGATTTTGGACGCCAACGGTAAACTGAGAACAATGAAATCGGGGAAAAAAGAGAGAGAGAGAGAGGAGAGCAGTGTTCGAACTCGGGACCTCTAAAGTGTGTAGAGAGTAGGCTTATAACCAACTAGACCACTTATCTAAGTTGGTAGAGGATTCCTTCAAAATATATATATATTATCAGAACTTTTGTATCTGCACTTGCCCACGCTAGCACCTCGGGGTGAGCACCCGCAACCCGCCCAACCGCCCGCAACCCGTAGATTTTTTCCCGGTTAAGCCCGCCCAGATTGGGCCCGTCATGGGTACGGGGCTGCCCCGTACCCGTTTTCAGTATACGGGCGGGTCACGGGTTGAGGCACGGGGCACCCGTGCCCGCCCGTACCCGTATACCTTTTTTTTTTGCCTTCCCCCCTCCCTCAGGCGTCAGGCCTCAGCACTCAGCTTGCTTGAGTAGTAGTGACTCACGGAGAGGAACGAGCAACAGGCCTTAGATTTAAGCCCACCCACCCAAGTTCCAATCCAACCCACGATTCCACGAAGTCGAACTCGCAGGACGGCAGAGCACGATCGCAAGTTGGAAATGACGATCGCAATTCAATTCAACGGAGAATTGCAGAAATTTCTATGGTCCCAGCACATGAAAACTAATTTTTTTAAGTTTAATGTATATTAAACCCGTCATACAAACACACATACATTTTTTTTTTAAAAACTAATTTTACATTTAATGTAGTTCAAAACATCATGTTCGCGAAATGTTTTAAAAACTAATTTTTAAAAATATATAATCGCCAGAATGTTCAAAACTAATTTTTAAAAATTCTGTTTTGGGCCCATAAACTTTCTTGACAAAAGGTGTCTTTGGGCCAAAAACACTTCAAAAAAAGTCCGAAATGTAAACGGGGTGACCGTGCAGTTAACAACAACCCGTTTTAGCCGTACCGTTTTGCCCGTGCCGTTTTGCCCCGTCCCGTACCCGTTCTACCCCGTCCCGTTAAAAATAAACGGGCGGGACGCGGGTTACCCCCCGGGGCAGCCCCGCCCGCCCGTTGCTCACCCCTATGTGTGGGTCCGCCTCTACACATAACAGAGTTTCCACCCCCGAAAACTGGTTTGGCGCCAAAAGTTTGGGTAAGATTGAGTTCCCACTAACAAGTAGTTAAAGTTAAATTAAATATGTTAATATACGCCTGGTAGCGCAACACTAGAATTGCAAATAAACAATGAAATAAGTAATAATGCCAAAAGAAATTATTGAGCCAGCTGAATAGCAACACAGTCACACAGACTGAAAAAAGCTACAGCATAAAGCATGACACCTTCACATAGACAGGAAAGATGAAGCAGAATAGGGAGAATAGAATGTTAAGCGATAGATGAAGAGAGTTAGTATTTCTGATCGAATAACCTGTTGATGATGACAAAAGGACGGTGACGGTGCTGGCATTTGAGCGTAGGAACCCGAACCGGAGACTTTGATGGCCTGGGCGTGGAGGAAACGATCCACATTCCTAGTCAAGGAATCCATCGCACGCGAGATACCTTGAGAAGACTCCAACTTTGTCTAATCGATCGCTAATCACACGCCGGTCCGCATCAACATTCGGTGAGTTGGTGTGTTCGGCCATCGGAGGTCATTGAAAGCACCAAATTGTGAGGGTTGAGCAAATAAACATGAAATGCTAATCAAACACAAACTAGCAAAAGCTTCAGCGTATACAAAGGACAAACACACATAAATATCGCGGGCCGAAGGACGATGACGTAAGATTTCTTTTTATATTGCCTTACGGATGAAGCAAACCGGGGGAAGTGGAGTCAAAGTTCTCCCCACGCACTCGTGTGGGAGTCTCGTTCTCTCCGTCAAAGCGTGAGAGTGGTAAGGAGTGGTTTGGTGGTGGCTTGTTCGACGGTGGGCGGTGCCCTGGTGGTACGACGGCTGTCAGACGTTGGTGATCGGAGAGTAGGTGTGTATCCGGTGGTCGCGAACCTGAATAGGAGTTTGATTCGGATTGTTAGACAGGCACTTGTCGCTATCTGTCTCATGGAGAATCCTCCAGTTTCTATTCTGTTGATCTGGAATGAGATTGGAGCTGAGAGGATCCTTATCGGTAAAATTGTATCAACTAAGACTTACACCCGTGCCGCAATAGTGAGAATTTTGCAGAAGGCCTGGAATCTCCAGGAGGAGTTCAAGGTAATCGAGATCACAGGGAACGCGTTCTTGTTCAAATTCGCGAATGATGAAGAATATAGCAGGATCCTCTCGTGGTCGAGCCGTGGTCCATAAATGGCGTTTATTAAACCTCGTGGTGCGATCTAAATACAAAAGCGAATGAGGAGTTCGATTTTAGTCGCTGCCTGTCTGAATCCCAGATGCACAACATTCCGATGGAGGCTCTCTGTTTGGAAAATGCAGTCAGGATAGGAGGTTTCGTTGGTGAAGTGATGCTCGCTGAGAATCCGAAACTTAATGACAGGTATTTCCGTAATTTCTTGCGTGCTAGAGTGATGCTTGATCTACGGAGGTCACTAGCTTCTGGTTTCTGGATGGATAAACCTGATGGTAGTAGATTTTGGATTGATATTCGATATGAAAAGTTACGTTATTACTCGCTATAATTGTGGTAGAGTTGGTCACGACAATCGTTCTTGTAAATTTGAGAAGCTTATGTCGAAGTTTGTAATAGTGAACCGCGATTTGGTTCTGGAGTACTACCACTCGGTGTAGGATTTGGGAGGAATTATTGTCGGTGGTAAGGGGAGGGGCAGGGAGGAGCGGATTATTTTAGGAAGAAGAAGGAGGAGGCCATTTTGCGTAGGATGCGTGGCGCAAAGTCGATAATTTCCGCTCATGTTCTCCGAAAGTGGTGGAGGAGGACACATTTTCTATTAAAATGTACAAATCCTTGGGGCCAGAACACACTCGGATGCCATCTGCTTCTGCGGCTAGGGATGAAGATGATGATGTTAGTCCGCTCCGGGAGTCAAATAATAGGTGGTGTAACAATGGTAGGGACCAAGTAGCTGCGAAATCACATGTATCTGAGGATAATGTCCAGGCAAGGGAGCCCGTGGCTAAATCTGATATAGCCTCTCTTTGAAACACGATGGTGTATACTTGTCGAATCTTATGCCACACTGCGGTGAAAGTGAGACTCCCTCCGATGATGTGAGGGTAGAGAATACCCTGGCAATGGTGCCTTATAGTGGGAATGCTTTGTCTGAGATCATTTGTAGCTTACGGGGGCTTGGTTTAAAGAGGAGTGCTGAGGGAGAGTTAGAGTTGCCTCATTGTAAAAGAAGGAAAGCGTGCTCAAAGGAAATATCTATCCCTGAACACTCGCAATCTCTGTTTATGCAAGGAATTTAAGGAAAGTTAAGACAAGAATGAGGAGCCAAGCCAAACGCAGAGGTAGTGCAAGGAAGGAGAATATACCTGTGGAGGAGCTGGAATGGGATGAAGTAATGGAAGAGTCTGATGAGTTAAATACAACGGTGTCTACTTTTGTGTTTAAAGCCAAGAAAGGTAGAAGGAAGGAACATATTGCTGAAGGTGTAGGTGGCAGCCGAAGCGACCATGAAAATCCTATCTTGGGCTCGTCAAGGCACAGGAAGAGCCTTGACAGGTCGAGAATCTAAGGGACTTGGTAAGGAAATTTCGTCCCTCGATAATCTTCTAATGGAAAAAAAACAAACTACGTGAAATGTAAAAATTAAGGTTGAAGTGTGGCTATGATCGGGAACTTTATGTGGGCCGAGAGGTCTTTCGGGTGGTTTGGTCATTTGGTGGGTAGATTCTATCTCGTTGATTGTCCTATATAAATCAAAGAACATTATACATACATTCATTGAATGCGGTTGCCGAGAATGTGCCGCAATTAATATCATTTGTGTATGGTCCGCCAAAGGAGGGTGAACGCAGATTTGTGTGGGATGTTTTGAGAAGGTGGCAATTGGCGTTTGGTTTCTTGGTACGGTGTTGGCGACTTCAATGACTTACTTTCTCGATGCGAAAAAGAGGGGTAATCCTAGAGCTATGAGGAAAATCATTAACTTTCAAAGCCGAGAAAGAATTGACAGAGCTCTTGGGAATATTGAGTTCAAAGATGAGTTTGCTCGTGCTATAGTCTTTCATGTGGATCCTTTGGGCTCGGATCACCATTCCTTGGTGGTTGATTGCTCCTCTTGTGGACGACAAAGCCCAAGGGACCTTTAAATTTGAGGCTAATTGGGTACAACATGTGGATTTTCTGCAGATAGTTAGGAGAAGTTGGGCGAGACCTCGGAATTATGGATGGCCAGGGTCTTGGATTTAATCGAGACGTGCGGATAGGTGCGGGGAAAAGGCTATTAGAATGGAGTAGGAATGAGTTTCCTAACTTCCAAAAAGTCATTATCACAGCTACGTCGAAGCAATTGGGTTTGTGTTATGATGGTCCAATGACGGTGAGAAATTGTTGAAAGGCTTTGAAGGCTTGGTTAGGCGATTGAAGAGGCTTGGAATCGCGAGGAAACCTATTGGTGGCAAAGATCAAGGATTTCTTGGTTAAAATATTAAGAGAAAATTGCACCTACTCCCTAGTTAAAAAAAAATGATAAAAATTGTCTCTTAAAATCTTAAATTTGTGGGGACTTTTTTGCAATACATTTAAAAGGTCAAAAATCCAAAATACCCCCTCTGAATAAATAGAGGGAGAGAATGGAGGATTATGTGAAAAATAGAATACAAAATTGGTGAGGAAAAAACTCAAAACGGAGGTATCAATCATGACAGAAGCTTAAAGAGAGGAAGGTATGAAATTGATGTCAACACCTCTATTATCATTATTATTTCATTTTATTGATGTTTTCAATAGACCATCTGAACTTGTTTTAAGTTTTGCCCTAAAATATGAAGAAAAAAAATGTCATCTTTTTTGTTTGAATATTGATTGGGTTTGGGTGTATTGGTATTAAAGTGATCACCTCTATTGTCTTCCTTTATATTTATAAGCTATCAAGGCATCCATAGTTAAATTCAATGTATATGATGTGGTTATAGTTTCAATGTGTTTGGGTAGATTTAGTATGTTTTGTTTTTAGGAGAGAGAAGAGCAAATAAGGGAATCTCAAATCTCTACCTTCTTTGTCAATTCATTAATGGTATGTTTGGTTTGAGGGAGGGGGAGGGGAGGGGAGAGAAAAAAAAAAGAGAGGAGGGAAAAAAAATTTCAAAATTGAGTGTAGTGGGGCCCACAAGTTTTCCTCTCCCCCCCTTTTTTTCTCTCCTCTTTCCTCCACTTCCCTCAAACCAAACATACCCTAAGGGTATTTGTGTCTTTTAACATTTATAATATATTGGAAAAAAATTCCATGACACTTCACCACAAATTTAAGATTTTAAGGAATCATTTTATCGTATTTCCCCTTGCTTGAAACCTTGGTGCAATTTTCTCAAATATTAACTGGAAGTTGATATTTGGTTTTAAATGAAAGATTTTGTTAATATATCTATCAATTTTTCCCTAAATTAGCCATATTCTTATTCCGTTAACAATAACCAAGGGGAGAATGAGATAATTAAGAAAGATAATCAAAGTCTTTTAGAAAAATTTGGCATATTAATTAATTCAAGAAAATTCTTTAATTTAATCAAATCAAATCAGCTAATTAGATCATGTATTAAGAATTAAAGGAGTAAAAATAATAAAATAAGATAAAATTGCTCCTATATTTGGTCATATTGCATCTATTTCCTACAGGGCCAACTATTTGTTTCCCTAGATTAATCATCAAACATGTAAATTAAGACAAAATTTCTCTTACATACTTGTCTCATTCACTATAAATCATGATTGAAAAGTTATTTTTAAAGCATCCAATCGTCATTTCAAATAAGTCCTAACCAAATTGAGCTTCTCTAACATATTCGAATTTATTTTGTCTCTTCTATTTTTGTTTAAAAACTATTTTAATGTAAATAGAATTAAAAAAATTTATTAGTTGAAGATTTTAAACGTGAGAAATTGATCCTGAAGTTTTCATTTAGAAGTAATGTTATCCATAATTTTTTTTTCAATGTTTCCCTAGAAATTTGAAGACATATAGTAATGTTGCTCTACCCCTTTAAAATACTAAATTTGACCGTTGAAAATTAATGTCAACTTAACACTTTTAACAATAAGAGGCTATACTCTTCCGTTTTAATACTTACAAAACAACTTAAACCCAAATAAAATTTCAGGATAACATTACTAATAAATGAAAATTTTCAAGATAAATTTACACTTTAACTCTTTATTTTTATATTTAAAGGGGGTTTGAACTTTTTTTTGGCTAGGCATAAGTATCTCATTTATAGGCAATCATGTTCGAAGCACTATTGAGTAATCAATGTGAACATTTTTCTAGAAAGGATTCAAACATTGAATCAAGTCTTTTCCTCTAAACCCAATCGGGTTTGAACTTTTAACATGGCTTTTCTTTCAAAGCTCCAAATGGCTTTGACTTCTTTCTTGCCCATTCTCTTTACCTTCAGCCCTTTTACATTTTGCTAGGTTAGCAAAATACCCAAAACAATTGGTGTCTCATCTCAAATCTAATGAAACAAACTTTCTTTGGGCTTCATGTAGCCCAAAAAAAATATATTTGGGCATATTTGAATTCATGTTGACAAAAATATCTTTCAACTTTTAATCTCAAAAAGAATTATTTCCTCGATCAAATAATTAAAAAAAAAAAAACTTCTGATTCGATTTTCTCTTTATCTAAAACTTTGTGGCGTTTCAATCTTCTACACAAGTATTCAAAAGCAACTATTGAAAAAGGGCTTCATTATTAAACTATTTGCTTTGACGCATTAAAAACAAAGTTCAAATGCTCTGGTTCAACCTAAACCAAAAGGTTTTTTGTTGCACATTCGGTATCCAGAGTTTCACCCTGACTAATCCGAATTTGACCTCCAAACTCGACCCGTGTCGTGCACCTGGCTATGGTGGGAAGTCTCCCAACGAGGCTTTTCT